>JAXQQM020085585.1:0-29623 GCA_034641835.2 Pinus albicaulis | reverse complement strand
CCAAAGGAGCAAGGGAATTTGGAGCGGGAACTAAGAGCGGAGCGTCCATAAGAAAGCAAGAGGGGTAGGTATTGTTTTGCGGTGTATTGTGGCCAGTGAAGATGACAAAAGTAAGCCAGGTAGTGGTAGAGAAGAAAAGGACATCAAGGAGAGGCGTGCAACGAAAGAGAGGCACGGGTTGGTAGCCCCATGGAAGTGGAAACCCGACTCAGGGACAATTGACTCGGGACGGGAGTCAAAATGATGTGGTCGGGGCTGTTGGGGTCCTTGTTTTAGAAATCGGTAGATTTTGAGGGTGGCAAAGCACGTGGCGGAATGCAACCGGTAGGTAGGAAGGTGTCAAGGTTGCGGAGGGCGGGCCAGTGTCATGGCAATTGTGGGAGCAAGCATAGACAATGGAAGGGCGCGGAAGGAAACAAGCAGTGAAATCCCGGTGAACAGAAAGAAACGAAAGACAGCAGAGCAAGAAAGGAGGAGGAACTGCCAATCGCGCGGGCAGGAGAACAAGTAGGCAGCCAACCAACGGATGAAGAGGTAAGCACAGACGGGAATAGGCAACAGTGAGCCATAGGAGAGCTCTGTCTAGGTTGCACTATTCTCCTCTCTTCTGGGTTACTGTGGTTTCTCTCTGTCCCTAGGGATGTGTTGTATTTTGTTCTGTTCTATGCTCTTCTGTAGCAGAGCCTTGTAATAGTTTGCCTCTGACAGCTGATGACTAATATATCCAAGATGGTTGTTATGCTATGTGATGTTGAGCATGAATAAGTGCTGCTATTAGCTGTGTTTAAGATTTTGTAGATCGTTGGTTTAATTGTTTCCCTGAAGAATGTATGTTACAGAATGTTCTGTCATGGCTGTTTAATTCCTTAGTTTAGCGTTGGTTCACCTATTTGGACGTTGGGGGAATGATACCGATCTACTCCCAATCATAGTAGGGTCACGACATGCCTCGGGTGAGACTCTCTGCCCTCCGGAGCAAAGTGTAAATGCCGGCGTGAATCTAGACTATGGCGGAAAACCTTGTTGGCCCCTCGGCCTCCTTAACCCGCTTGCTGGGTGGGTCCCTCTCTCGCACTTCGCAAATCCCGCTCACCAACAAGGTTGTACATGACACTAGAGGTAGCACTACTTATCACCATATCTTTGATCACTATGAAGCATCATTTCCCAAACTAGGAAATTATTTTTCCTTATGATCCATCCTCAGGGCAAGAAGAATATTCTAGCCACGACCTTGCCCATCTGTTGTGGCCATGATTCATCCTTGATAGGAGGTTCATTCTGATGAGTGATCATAGTAGATGTGGATACTTATTTTACCAACCAAATCTGAATTCTAGATAAGCTAGGTATTTGGCTACGATGAATGAGTTAGAGTTTGAGATCAGGTACATTAAGGGTAAAGAGAACAGGGTCGCAAATGATCTTAGAAGAAGGGTATAGGTAAATCACATACCAACCATGATTTCTTATGGGACAAATTTAATGGATCAATTATTGTTTATTCAATTTAATGTCTTAAATTTCTATAAAAAATTATCGACCAAAGTTAGTAATCTTGTGAAGTGTGGGTGCACTATATATGCTAGAAGCCTTTTCTTACTTAATTTGCTGTGTTGGTTTTATATGTCATTTTTAGGATTTTTTGTTTATATAGAATGTCTAAATGAAATTGGGAGACTAAGAACTGATTGGTGAAATGAAATCTAAATTTAACTATCAAGGATTTGATGAGAATTCTACTTTAGCTTATCTAAAAATGAACAATTAACTTCAAGGAAACTAGAAACAAGAAGAAACTTCAACCTTTTTTTATGTTTTGGAGTTTTTGTGTAAATGAAATTAAAAGAAAGAAATCATTAGAAAGTAATCACACCTAAAGAAATATTTTAATGATTGAAAAATAAAAGTAAGATGGAATAAAAGGGAATGTTTGAAGAAAGTATTCTAATCACTAGAAAATAAAACTTGCAAGAAGGAAGAAAAGGAAATGTTTATCTAGGAAAGGAAATTGATTTATGATAAAATTATATTGCATAAAAAGAAATTAATCTAAAAGATAAATCTGAAGCTATATCAAATCAACCTATGACAAAAACTATGATAGATTATCTCAAAAACATCTATCTAAATCACTTCTAAATCTATTCAACCATAAAAAAAACATCAATCCAAATTGTTTATAATCTAGCAAAGCATATATCTGAACTATATCCAAATATATTCAATTACAAATAAAAGTATCTACCTAAATTATCTCTATAAATAAGAGTACCTATATGAATTAACTCTAACCCTATTCAACTATGAAACAAAAGAATCTATTCTAGTCATAACAAAATTTTGCAAATGCAAACAACAACAAAAAATATCAAATCTAAGAATCTATACTAAGGAAATTCAGAGACTATTTACAATGAGGAAGAAAACAAAGTATATGTCTACTGTGGAAAATTGAAATACATGTTTAATCTATGAAATGAAAACAAAGTATATGTATAATGTGCAAAAGAATGAAATTAATGTCTAAGCTACGAAATTAAAATACAAACAAAGTTATGCTACCAATTATGATAAGGAAAACAAAGTAAACATAGAATCTAACTATGTGGAAAACACAACAAAAAGCGTAAGAAATTGAACTACAAAATAGCCAAAAAAATTAACTACTAAACCTCTTCTATGCAGGGGCCCTCCACAAGAGGCTCATTCTAAATTTATTTGCAACTAACTACACATAGATGATTCCAGAAATACCTTCTCCTTTGATTGATAAAAACATAGTTTCAAGGTATGAAAATTTTACAATAAAATTGAGCTTGTTTCCAGTTTACACAGCCCGATATTTATCATCGAGTTGATTTAAATTTTTGAGGTTATCACGCCTTTAAAGACTAATCAAAGTAGGCTTAAAACTCTAAACATAAATGTGACCTTCATTGATTTCACGATTTTCTACGTGGAGAGAAAATTGTCCAGCTTAATCTTCTCGCTTGCTTGTCTTAGCTCTTTGATTTGATTGGCCTTTTGACTACAATCCTAGGTGTTATCCTTCTTGATTCTGGACAAGTACATAGGATGAAATCCATGAATGGATCATTGCGCAACTACCCATGTAATTCACTCATTCATTCATTCTTCGAAACCTGTTAAACCATGGCAGTGGTTGTAGAAATGGAGATTAGCTATAGCATTGCATGAATTCTGTAGCTAAATACAAGTTTTATTCAAAAAATAAGAAACATTTAAAATATGGAAAAGAGATCATTAAGGTACCTTACTAGCCTCAAAGTGTGCAAATAAATATTGTTTGTGCTTATGAATTTTTACAAAAAGGAGGAAAATAGTAGTGAAATGGATATCAAAATTGAGACAGTCTTGAGGCTCAACTTACCCCCACTAAGATACCATTACATGTCCTCATGCAAATAAAAAATTGTGAGTCTTCATCTTATCATTGCATATGCTCTACTACTTCTGCTAGGACATCTAACTTCATCTTCTTTCCCTTCTTTGAGGTCAATTCTACCCTTGGCTTCCTCATTAGAAGTTTATATTTCAAGTTTATGACCTGTTTGCTTAGATATCGATTCTTATTTTTCAAATTCTTTTTCTTCTTTAACCACAATCCCAAATGTAGGAGAGTATTATCATTGATGGTCTTATCAATTTTATTATGTATCTTCAAAGCTTCATTTTCATGTTTGATATGCCTATTTAGTGTCTCTAGTTCCAAAACTTCTTGTTTCAAAGTATTTACTAGAGGTTCTTGTGGACTAGAAGGTTGTTCTTCAAAACTTGATATCTTTCCTGTATTTCTTCTTTCTAAAGACTCAATGTAATCATAAATTTCTTTCTAACATGGACCAATTTCTAGAGTTCTCCGGCTCAGATCCAGTGTGGGAGAAGAAATAGTAGGTGATGGAACCTTAGGATATTCTTCTAAATAAACAAGTTATATTACTTCTGGAGGTGGCCTTTTGGTTGCATTGCTAAGTTTGGAACTTGTTCTTACTCGCTATGGAGGATTTTGAGTTTTTGACTTCTCTGTGTTTATGAATTTTTCTTTTCCTTTAATTTTGCCTTATTTCTTTTTATCAATTTTTTTCTTGACTTTTCCAAACAACTCTGCAATAGGAATTTCATCTTCTTACTGTCCTTGGGATGGTTGTTCATCCTCAAGAAAAATTTCAACTTTTCCATTTCTTCTTCTTTTTCCTTTATTATCAGTAGGTTGTTCATGTTCTTTCTCTTGGAAATGATTTAGGATTAAGAAATTTTCCCAAGTATCTCCTAGGATTTTTAAATGAAATTCAATAAGAATTTTTATCTATCTATGATGATAAATTGTATTATTTATGAATTGAATCCTCTTTTTAACAATTCCTGCCATCTTCCTTAAGCTATTCATTAAAAAATATGGAGGATTTATCTCTTTATCTTCAATAAAATTAATTAATAACCTAGCATGATATAATAACATACATCGAAACCTTCCTTCACAGGTAATAAATTTTTGAATTATTAAAAATATATTTCTCCATTTTCCTTTAAGAGCTATGCCAGGAATTCCTTTTTTGAAAATGTTAGTGTCCATACCTAGATTATTTAAGAATATTTTCCATTCTTCTCCATTAATTCCTCTATTATTAAACCACCTCTCTCATGTATATGGTAGTCCAGTAGCTTCTACCATGAAGGATTCTGTGACTACAAATTTTATGTCACCGATTTTAACTTCTACTCCATCAAAGGACCTATCAAAATATTTAGTGACTTCTTTGTGAAACCCATCGAAATTCTCCATGAATTTAATCCACTGCGCTTTCTACAATATTTCCTTCATTTGCGGATATCCTTCCATGAAATTATTTCCCACAGTATGTGTTCTCACAATTAGACCCATAGCTTGCCGACAGTTTCACCTTTAAGACTACCTCCTTTGACTGGGTGAATTTAGGGTTTTGGTATAAGTTTGGAAACGTGGATGAGTTATGATGTGGAATGGAAGAGATGCGCATGTAATTGGGTGAATCAATGAGGTTTCAGGGTTATTAACAGTGTGAGTGTCGTTTTGGAATGAGAAATGACCTTTTTAGATCATTAATCATTGAAATCAGATTTGATCATTGCGGAGATCATGATGACGTTTAGTGGTCAATCATGGGATTAGATCTCAATTTGGCATAATCGATATTTTAATGATGATATTTGAGCTGGTGGTATATGATCATCTAGCTCATATATATAAAATTTTTCAACCTTATTATTTAATAAAATCTTGTATTTTCATACCTTGCATATAGCTAACCTTAATTTTTTCTTCATTTTCTTGGTTTTTCAGCTATTCTCTAGTACATTCTTCAGTATAGTCTTCAGTTGCTTTTGTAAACAGTTCTTGTTGTATCTAGGATGCAGAAATGTATAAGAGCTATAGAATTTTATGAGAATTGGAGAAATTCAATAATTCTGTAGCTATACACTATCCTCTGAAAAGGAAAGGGAAATGAAAGTAACTTGAAATTTTTAGAATTGGAACGAAGCTTATGTAAGATGTGAGAAACAAATTCTAATTTTCACCTTATATTTTTTGTATAAGAATGCCAATCATTGATTGGTTTTCATGCTTATACAATTTTTTTATTTGTATTTTTAGAGACATGAAAATAAAATGAAGACTAAGTTGGGAAAGAAGAAAGATTCTTCTTAATAAACTTCATATCAGCATTATCCTCAAAAATCTTGACAAATTCCACTTTTCTTAATAGCTTATGATAAACCTTTAGTTGATGTCCATTTACAAGGAGATGAACCTTTTCTTCATCAATAGTTCTAATCTTGAATGCTCCATTATAAAAGACTCTCTCAATCTCATAAGGCCTAAGAAAATGAGTTTGAAATTTCCTTGGGAAATCTTTGAATTTTGAGTAAAAAATAAGTACCCAATCTCCTACTTGGAATTTTCTCTCTTTAATTTATTTGTCATTCCATCTGTGTCTCTATTGTTGGACTAGGTTGGTCTTTTGAACTATGTTAGGTCCTCGTAACTTGTCAAATTGGCAAGACCAAATGTACAAGGGTAACATAAAACTAGTCTTTGGAGTCCTAGGACATAGCCTTCATGGACTTAGAGAGGGCTCTCTCTATGTTTGTGTAAAGGATGTGAAATTGATTGATTTTAGGGTTTTGATTTTAGGCTAGTTATAAGGATTAGGTTTTGTTTGTTTGTTTGTTTGGTTGGGTAGGTTATCAAGCAGAATAGATAGAGTGAGAGAGGTTTAAGCCATTGGAATATGGAGTCTACAAAAGGTCTTGAAAATTTTAACAATAGGTCAAGGGTGTATCACAGGGCAAGTCTAACAAGGTCAAATGGATCTAAAAGATTATGTGAGTGAAGCGAACATCAAATTGTCAACATAGTAGGTGCAAAGGGCAGTTAATAATCCTTTGTCAAATAATTTAACAAGAATAGCCTTTAATATTACTAAGCATAAGGAAATAACCAAAGACAGGGCATACCAATAACTTCTTTGACCAAACCTAGGAAGTTAGCACTAAGACAACAATCTAGTGAATCAAAGAAAGCAAGAAACTTGTAAATCTTCTAGTGATTTCACCTTCAAGAAAAGAAAACATTTAAGATAAACACATAGTAAAGGTCAAGAATAGGGAACTCCTAAATTCATTAATAAAACTAAAAACACCTCCAAAGCAACCATTTAAGATGAGAAAAAGGGCATGGAAAATCATAAACCTCTTTAGCTAAACCTAATAAGCATTACTTCAAAGTAAAAGACCTTAAAAACAATGTTTAAGCAATATCAAAGAGCATGGATAACCATAAAAATACTTTGAAATTTTCTTCATTGAATCATTCTTAAGATAAAAAAACTAAGTGGGACTAGAAAGCATTCAAGAATTCTCTAATCTGACCTAGCAGAGGAAAACATAGAAGCAGTAGAGAACAAACAAAGCTAAGGTGCCTATAAACAACATTTATTAGCCTAAAATTTATGTCCTACTGCAATAGAAAGATGAGACAAAATGATAACATAAGAAAACAAGTAATGAATAAGGAACACAACACCATTAACTATGCTCATGAATCCTGCAAGTGAGTCTGCTCCATGGTCAAGAAAATCAAGCCATCCACAAAAAATAAAGCCAATTTCTCTTCAATCTCAAATCTATGATTTTCTTCTTAATAATCATCCAAAATGTACATTGGGACCTAAATGTTGTATTTAACTATAAAGGAGGACCAAAACCCTAACTAGGGTTTCCAAAATTTCATAAATACATCATAAATGCCAAATTTGTCCATTAAGACCATGCAAGGCCCAAGGCACAAAATATCTAATGTAATAAATGAAAAATAACTTCTAACACCTAGCTTTGGAAAAAAATTACTTTGAGGCTCCTCAATAACTCCAAAATATCTTCAAGTGTGTTTTTTTGACTTTGCAGGCACGAGTGCAGCATTGAGGTCCAAGGGCGCAATGCGTGCACCGCAAAATAGTTCACCTTGCAGCTGAGTTTGGAAGGCCTTCCCGGTGTCTGAATGAGCTCCGTGATAGCTCATTGGAACGCTTGTCAAGTCTACTTTCCAAAATGGATTTTGGTTTTCCATTTAGTGTCCATTTTCCTGCCGAAAAATGAATTGTCCCAAGACTTCTCAGGGCGTAATGGCAGCTCTGAAAATAGGGCAGAAAGGTGTTTTTTTTGGTGTTTTTGGCACTTTTGGAGGACCAAATCTGCTTGAAATGATCTGAAATTTTGTGTGTATTATTATCTTGGCCTGATGAATCTGAAAATGTAAAGTACTCCAAAAAAGAGTTCCCCAAAAAATATTGCAGTGCCTTGGCACTTTAAATCAGTCAAAAACAAAAATTTACAAACACTTGCCAAAATTTGAAATTGTATTGCTCATGGTGTTTGGGATGCCTGTAGGGGATGGATCAGCCAGGTTTGTCAAGGTTTTATTTATCTTTGCCTCCTTGGGGGCTTTCCCTCATATTCTTCATAAGTTATTTCCCTCACTTCTCTTTCCCCATTGTTTGATTCTTCATTGTTTTCTTCCTTATTGGAACATGATTCATTTCTCTCTTTGACTGACATATTCCATATTGAATTATTTCTCACTGCTATCTTCATCACCATCATCATTTCTACTTTCATGGCTGCTAACATGGCTCTTTGACCTACTGCCATGATGGTCACTGCTTTTATGACTGCTATCATCACTATTTTCCTTACTGCTGTGAGCTTTACTGTGCTCTTCACTGACATGTGCTTTACTGCCTTCATCCGATCCACTGATTTGTGCCTCATCACTACTTGTATCATTTCCTTCCTCTCTATTTCTTGATTCATTATTTCCCTTTCCCTCATTTTCTAATTTATTGTGAGAGGGTAATGAAGGAGGGTTGTCATGAGGTGGAGGAACATGTGTGGATGGTGAGGTGGATGAGTCATGAGGTAATGTGAGTGGATGGAGAAACATGATTAGCAGGAAGTGATGAAGGAGTAGGGATAAAAGGCTGAGAAGATGAGGGTATATGTATATTAGGCATGAGTGAGAGGAAAAACCCAATTAAAACCTTAGCTGCTATGTCAAAATCTATTTTTCCAACCTTGGACTAATGACAATTTTGAGATGAAGGAGCGCATGTAATGTCAATGTTTTTGCAATGTAAGGGACTGAGTGTATGAGTGTTATGAGGAGTAGGTGTAGGCATAAATTTGGGTGAATGAACAGCCTCCCATAATGTAATCCTTTTGTCTATAACTGATTCTATTTGTAAGCAGATAAAAAATGTTTAAATAGAGATTTCAAGTTTCAAGCCTGAGGGCTGCTCCTTAGGGGTTCATTCCATTAATCAAATGATGAAAAAACACTTGGAGAGGAGTTGATGACCTGCACTTATCTTTTCTAGTGCTTGGAGAAGCCTTTGTGATGTTTTTAAGCAGCGTTGAGGTGATTTGAATGGTTAATTTGCTTGGAGGGCCTCCCTGGCTAAACGTGCAACGCCTAGGCCAAGGGCGCAGCACCAGAGGCAATTGTTGTGGGCAAGTTGGGCAAGGGTGCAGTGCCTATGTAAAAGACACATGGAAAAATTTCTTAAGGCGCAACACCAGTTTTGAGGGGCACAATGCCAACCTGAGGGCGCAACGCCAAACACTTTACCCAATTTCAGCTTAAAAATTCACAATTTCTTCTCCTCTTGAAATCTCTAGTTCTCTGCAAGGCAACAATGAATGTCTTGAAGCATTAGATGGGCTTGATGGGTAGATATAAGTTTAACTCAGTCTTTGAAACCCATTTCCTACTGTGGTACACCTTCTTTTCCCTCTTCACTGACATTTTTTACTTTTGCCTTGCAGGTGACTGAAAACATTTTCTTGGATTTACTTTTACTCCCTTGAGATTTGACCAGTTCATTTTGATGATTTTGTAATGATTACACATAATACCAGCTTCAAAATCCTTTGTGGTTTTCATTGTGAAATTCAACTCAACCTTTCACCTTTTCTTGCTTGTAGTTTGGTGAGATCACTGATTTAGATTTTCTTTTGGTCTTTGACATTTGATATGTTTATTTTCCTTTTTTAGGAGATTTGCATACATACAGTAGCATCTTTGATTTCTTGTGTAGTCTCCATCATGAGGTTTAAAAACAACCTCTCACCCTTTCTTACTAATCCTCTTTCACTATTTGCCTGCAGGTGACTGAGATGATGGATTGGAATTTTCACACTGATACTATTTACCTTCTGCAGGTTTGTTTTGATGAGTTTGATTTCTTTTGGTCAAGGAGGCTGGTATGTTCCCTTTGACACCTCTGAAATGATTGCATATGCTCCAAAACACTAACTTTGACCTTTCTTTTGCTTTTGAAGCATGACACATTCACCTTGGCAAATTTGGGAGGACTATACATGGTAGCATCTTTTTAAAAGCTGAGTTTGTAGCATGGAGTTGAACTCATACCCTTACCTTCTATGACCACTTTCCCAAAACCCTAGGTGTCCGGACTTCTTTAAGACAATTATCGTTGTTGTCTTCTTGTTGTCTTCACGTTCTCTATAGCCCTTTCACGTTTATTCATTTCTGATAGGTTACCTCACCTTCTATCATATTTGATAGACTCTTCTTCATGTTTGCTCTTCTCAGTACTTCCTCCATGGTTCCTTCCCGCATTTGGATCCTTTCCTGGCACACTCGCTAGATTGTCAAGCTCAAAAATCAGTTCTTCTTTCTCAAAGCCAGGTTTTTCCCGTCCCTGCTCAAGCAAGATGTATTTATTCAGGAGTAGACCTCCTACCTTGTCAATTCCTTCTATTGATGGAAATTTCAACACTTCTGCAAAAGTGTCAAGCTTGTCCATTACCTTCATGTGCAGACTCTGAAACTGAATGGTAGTCTTCTTTGGAAATGATGACCTTGGAACATATGAAACCCTAATTGACCTAGTGGGGAGTTCTTTGACCTAACTTGATTGAAAATCGGCTTTGGAGGCCTCAAGTGAAAATAGAGTATTGAAAAAGTGGTGTATAGTGTTGGTGTCCCTTGTTTTGATAGTTTGGAAAATCAAAAGACAAGGCAACATTAGAACCAATCTTTAGAGTTCCAGGATCTAGTCCTCCTGTTCTCAGAGAGGGATCTCTCAAATTATTTTTTTTGCAAAGGTTTATCTTGTGTGCTTTGAGTATTTCTTTTAGACTAGTTATTAAGTGCAGGTGTTTGATTGTTTTTTTGGTTGAATTGATACAGCGGAACATGAAAGATCTAGGAAAGATAGATAGACAGGGGAAATGTTAGCTTCATTGGGCAATGGAGTCAAAATGAGGCCATGACAAACTTATCAATGGATGTGGGATATCAAAGGGAAAATCTAACTTGGCCCCAGGATCCTTTGGTTTTGGAATGAGATGGACATTAATTATTTTGAAAGAGAAGTTTATTTCTCAAACAAAGGGAATTTGAAAGCACAACTTGAACAATAAAGAGCTATTTGGTAGACAGGGCTAACCATAAATTCTACAAATCACACCTTTAAGCAAATAATGATTTCAAAACAACTTTTAAAATTAAATCTAAGATTCGGGGAACACCCTATTTCCTCAAATATTTTATTTCAAATGACTTAGAAAACATAAAAGATTCACTGATAATTGCAGTCATAGAAGAGGGAACACCTAACACATCTATGATTACAACTACAAAGACCTTCAAGACAACTGTTTAAGCAAGGACAAAGGGCAAGATCAGAACATACCTCCTTGACTCATTGTAAACAAGAAACTTCAAAGGGAGACTTCAATAACAATTTTTAAGTGGCAGCAGACAAGCAGGGAAAACCATAAATCATGTTGAAACCAACTATTCGAACTATTAAGGAAATAAACAAGCATGAAGACTAAAGAGAGATATTAAAGACTCTAAAATACTTCAGCAGAAGAAAACATGAAACAGTGAAGGATGAACAGGTCTAAGGTGCTTCCAGGAGTCATTTCTTAGCCTAAAACTTTCAACCTACTGTAGTAAGAAATTATGGAACAGAATGAAAACAGGAGAAAACATTAAACAGTTCAAAATACTTCACCAACAGCCAAGCTCATGGATCCAATGATAGAGCCTTCACAGTAACAAGCATGCAACAACATCATCAGGGCTTCAAGACTTCAATTTCTTCTTCAACTTCAACAGACTATGTATTATTTCAGAGAGTTCAAATATTACAACTAGTGATCAACCAACCAACAACTTCTCTTCTTCTACAGAAGTATTTGTAGAAGAAATGAGGCGATGGACTCTGATAAAATATCTCTAAAGATAATTAATATAGGCTTAAATGGCTTCTCGGCCTTTGGGGGCTCAATGAAGAAGCTTATATAGGTGTCCTCTGTATTAAATCATTTATATTAACTATTAGGTTTGCTGGAAAGAATTTGTTGACTTCAAGGCTCCTCGTTATCCTTGTAATAACTTTTGCTGACAACTTTCAATAAGTTCCTTTGGTTGAAATAATTGTTCAGCTGTATTGATGCAAAATACCTCCTGGTCTAGTAATAACTTCGACCTTCTTTTGATTGCTTTGAGGCTGTAGGTGGCTTCTGTGGTGGCTGGGGGGTTTAATTAGCCCCTGATGTGGCATCGTATGCTTTCTGTCTGATGAACCTTTGTGATTTTTCTTTTAACTATGTTTTAATTGGGGATTAGGCTTTTGATAAACCATTTTTAGGCGTAATCCCCAAAAATTTGTCTTTAATCTTCTGTTCTGGTGTGTTCTTGTTTTCTACACTGATATTCTTTGACTGTGCTTGATTCACTGTGTTTTGCTGGTGTGCAGGGCTGCGCAGGGGTGATATGGCATCAATGCCTCATGAAACACCAATGAAACATGGATTTGAAACCCTGCAAGTGATTTCCTTTAATAAATCAAAAGCAGGAGGATCGTCACCCTCTGCCTTTAAATTTTCTTCAGATATAGCGGAAAAAACCTTTAAACCCTACAAAATACAAACAACTATTATAAAATCCTTCATGTATAGGTTTACTGCTTCAGAAGGCACGTGGAGGGAGCATGGTCATTGGATGGCATCATCCAATGGTTGAGATTGATTAGAGGGGGTCAAAGGAAAGGCAGAAGAAGAATTTTAATCGGAGCCGTCGATCGCGCAGAGATCGACGGTCAAGAGCGGAGGTGAAAAAATAATGTGAAGGGGTCACATTATTTGAAAAAATAAAATAAAAATGGAAAAAAGGTTTAAAACCTTTGTTTTGGCGAAAAATGGTCGAAAATCATGTTTGGGGTTCTGGACAAACGTGGGCCGTCGGATGAGATCGGCCCACGTGATCAACGACGGAGAACAGGTGCCAATAAACCTTATAAAATGTGCACGGACATCAAACCTTTAATTAAAACATGCTAAATAAAGTTCCCGAGTCCGGATTTGCTAACTAGGCAGAGAAACCATGGAGACCTGCCCCAATTAAAATGTTCCGCGTGGACGCTGAAATGGCGAAGGGATCATCGGTTGCCGCTATGGACGAGGGGAACAAGGTGATGGAGTGTGGGCCTTCGATCTACAAATTAGATCGACAGCGGAGATTCTTTTAACACCGTGTCGTACCCTGGTTATTGCACGAGCATCTTCGGAGAGCGATCACCGTCCGATGAAAGGCCTCAGATCGGACGGTGGATGTCAATATCACGCTGGGTCCATGTCTCATCTTTACCACGCGATGAGGGTGGTATTTGAGAATGGGCCCAAGACACGTGTCGGTTGGTGTATGGAATCACTGTGAAATAGAAAAAACCACCCCGTTCTCAAAAGCGGTGCGATGAATTCCGCCCGGTTTTGCAATGGTAAGTGGCTGGCGGGGACCACCAGGGTGATAGACTACGCACCATCGATCTGGAGATCAGATCGAAGGTGGAGAGCAAACGGAACTTTGCACTGACGGAAACTTTAGGAAATAATAAAAAACCGACAAATTAATATAAACAAAGGTTTATACTTTGGGGGCAGAATATTGATTTTCAATATGGTTTGGCACCCGTCTACGGGGCCGTGGGTTATATGGAAAATCATATGACCGGGGTTTATGGAGGAAGGGCTAATCGTGATTGGGCGATGCGATAAGCGCTTGGAAGGCTGGCGCTCGGTCCTAGCACCAAGGCGTATGGAGGGGAATGGTTAAAGACTTAGCCCAAGGGGGGCTTAAGTCTATAATATACAAAAAATGTGATTTTCATAGATTTTCAATGATTTTCAAAGGAGTTTGAGGGTTTCAATAAGGCAAGAAAGGGTCTTAAAACCTTATCAAAGGGATTTTGATGAAGGGGAAAGGGGAAAAACATGAAAATGAGGGATTTATGGGGGTAAAAGGGGTAAAAATGAAGGTTAGTTTTGTGGTGGGAGGAAGGGAAAAAATGGGATTTTGTAGTATTTTTTCTTCAGGTAATGACAACAGAATTTCTAAGTTGAAACTGGGAAAAGTAGTGAGGATTATACAAAGGATAGGATATTATCAAAAAACTTTAAGCATCAATAAATTTAGCAATGAAATTGTTTCTTGAAGGCTACCCAAAATCATTTAGCCACCACTTGATATGACAGAATTTATGGGTGGCTAACATAGAAGATCCAAAATCCAATGTACTTGATTTATCTAAGGAGCCTATAGAGATATTTTTGAGACCATCAATGCTAGAGGAATTTTGGGATCATGGGAATGAGTTAGGCTATAGGTAACCCTAGATGTGAAGTAGAGTTATGGGCAAGGGAAAAATATAGTAATGAGGTCATAGGTAGGAAAAAAGGATGGAGATGAGTGGAACAAGCCCATAAGGAGTCTTTTAGGAGTGGCAGGGTGACCATAGAATGGAAAAATGATAGAATAGTGAAAATTTTTCTATAAGGATAACGAAGACAGTGAGATTTCTAAAACTCATAATATTTAGGGAATTTTATTTTTATAAATCTAGAACCAATATTTAGTCATCTATAGATAGTAAAAATTATTTATGACTAACAGTGGCTCCACTTGGGGAGGGAAGCCCCTTTTCAGGAGGTGTCAAGAACCTCAGAGTTCAAATCTATGAGTTTTGAAGATTAGTACCTTACTTGTACTTGGCAGATCCCTCTTCCTTCATTTGATGATATTATTTTGAAGCTATAATCTCAAAAAATCTGAAAAGATATGTTTGCTTCAATATCAGTTCTACCTACCCATCATACTTTGCCTAACATTTTTTCTTCACTTAGGTGCATTTGGATTGGCAAACCCTTGACATCATTGTTTATTTTGAAAGAATAAAAACTATCTACTTCTAACCTTATCACTTCCAAGAGGTCAGATTAGGCTGATGAGCTCTTTATTCTCCACCTAGTTCATTTATCTGTCAAGCTTAAGCTATTTGACAGATTTTATTCTCTAACCTACTAATATGAAATTTAAAACATGATCTAAACAAGTTTAAGAAATTTGATTTGTCATGGGTTGTGGCATTTGGACATGCTGCACACAGACTTTATTTTTGTACAAGTGAAACAAGAAATTTGAGGGCCGTGATTTATAATTGGTTATGCATACCTATCTTTCTTCTTTGGTTCTAAATTGAGCTTTGGAAACTATTATCTCCTCTCCTAACCTAATCTATTGATGAGCCAAGTTTTCATTGTTTGGAAAATCTTGTTTCTCTATCTTATCCATAGAAATTTAAAACATATTCAATTATGCTTAGGTTTATGACTGAACAAGACCTTTCTTTCTTAAAGTAGTGGCATTTAGATTTGCACACTTTCAAAAATACTCTTTTTTGGGTATGGGGTTAAATTCTCTTTTGTTAGCCTCTTTCATAAAGGCAATTATAAACCCAAAAATACATAAATTAAATAATGTAAAGTTAGGATAAATATATTTATTAAATTAGAATATTTAATAAATATTAAAGATACTTAGAATTAGAATTTTGTTAGTAAAAATAGGACTCTAGAATAGAGTCGTTCCCTAGGCTCTAAAATAGGAATAAATTTAGTAGAATGGTTAGAAGGTCATTTTAAATGGACACTTGTTGGTTTTCCAAGTGATCCATAACTAGATTAAGTTAGAACATAGAGCTTATAAATAGGTTAGTTTCCTAATTTAATTGTAGTGAGAGTTTACGTTTGTAAACTCCTTTAATTTGTTATGTAATCTTTTTCCATGATCAATAAAGTTATGTGTCTGAGGACACTTCTAAATCTACATGTGGTATCGGAGTTACAATAATGCTGCAGTGAATGTGAGGAGGAGATTCCAGCTCTACAAGTTCTTGGAAAACTCCATTGAATTGATCAACAAATGATTGGTATGGAATTTGTCAAGTTTTTTGTTTAAAGTAACATAAATTTTATTATTAATTTTAGATTTGTAAATTTTAAAATCATTTTCTACAAAATCTGCCCATTAAACACTATTTTTCATTAAAACTATTTGGCCCACATTCATCATTGTTGTTCATCCAAAATTCATATTCTACACAGTCATCTGCGTGTGAAAGTGACTCCTTCCAATCTAGATTAATATTCACCATTTCATGCTACTCAGAGCTTTAGTAATCTTCTGTTGTTATGTGTGTTCCTCCAATAAATACATTTGGGACAGTCCGTTGTCCTGTCCACTCCTGAAGAGCCGAGCGGTCGTAGCCAGTCCTGAATATTCTATGAGGAAGTGCGCCTGTGGCAACTCGGTTTCCACAGCCCATCTTCCCACAAGTGTTCCTATCGGTGTTTAACGGAGTGAGTGGGCTATCATTTCTGTGTAAGGAGGGCTGAGAGGAAAAATTCGGATCATGGGCAATTGAGCCTCCATTGATTTTTTGCTGATTTTACAAATGTGATTTGTTTGTTGACGGTGAAGCTGTGTCGCGTTTATCCGGTAAAATATCTTGTTGCTCGAAGTATTTCCCTCCATGTTGTGAGGTTGAAGTGGGAATGAGTCCGCATTTTTTCCAAAGCGTCGGTATGAAGGGTGTTGCTGTAGGGAGAAGAGAGAAACTCAGTGTATCTTGTTACATTTTTTTCGACCTTACACTGTTTTCTTGTCTTTGGGTTATATAAGTATGGCACCCACGATGGATCTCTTGTTTTTTTTTTGCCGAGTGGTTGTGGCAGTGAAAGAAGTGGATCAAGGTACAGTGGGTCGAGGTTTTGATTGTGCCTGTGCACAACAGAAATAGTCGAGGTGGTAGTGTAGCTACATCATGATTTTCTGATTGAGCTATTTTTAAACAATGGGAGCGATCTCAGTTCTGCACCAATTGCGGAGAAATTGGCGGAGGCTGTGTGGGTCTGCTGCATTAGAGTTGTGCATGATCACTAATAATCATAAGCAGCAATCGTGGAAGGTTGGCTCGTCGTGGAAGATCGATGTCAAGGGCGATCGCTTGTAGAACCAGAGTTAAGAAATCCCGCTCTCGATGGATCTGAGATTACAGTCTTTTTCCAGGACTGGAGAGCAATGTAAGCATTCTTAAGTCTCGGATTCGTGAAATTGAGCCTCGTTCCATTAGAATCCAGCACATCTCCGTGGGTAATGTAGTTGACTTCTTCGTTGGAATGAGCTGCTGTAAGCCCAAAAATGAAGCCCGCAACAAGAAAAACAACAATACCCACTTCTTGCATTGCAAGTAATTGTTTGAATCTGTGCCTTCCTCTCATGTCAACCGACATCTTCTTTCCATAATCTAATGTCGAACTTTGAAGAATTGTGCATCGATTTCATCCATAGAAGCCTTTGCGAATCTTCTTCTGATGTTTTACGGCTCCATGTTGAAAGCCTCGACAGTCTTTTATAGCTGAAATTGTAACAATGATTGATCACCCAACTGGCAGAATCCCTTGAATACCTAAGACAGTGAGAAGGTATACACCTACCCCGCCTATGTGAGGCTCACAAATGCAGAGATTTATCTAAATCGATATCAAGCTTGCGACATTCAAATGGAAGTTCAGTTATGTTTGGCGTACATAGAGAATGAATTTTTATAATGCTTTAGGTGGTGGCTACAATCCATATATATTTTTGAAGCTAAGCAAAAGCACACAACACTAAAGAATGATAAGTGCATCAGGTATGAGAAATCCTATTTTTAAAATCAAACACTTACAAAATTATAGGCATTATATGTGAAATATTTTATGCCTAAAGTTTGAAAATATCTATTGATTTACTTATTGAGAAAGATTGGACAAGTGTGGCAGGATATAATATTTTATATGCCATAGATTTAGTAGAAGAGTGGAAAGCTTTTAAGAAGTCCATGTAAATTTTGTAAGGACTTTTTAAAGTCAAAATAAGGAGCCTAAAATGATTTATCAAGTCTTGATTCACTTTTTAAAAGTGAATTCTTAGTTTTCTATATAAAGAAAGACTTAGTAGAGTTATGGTATTTTCTTAGTGGTGAGTGAATTAGGACAAATGAGTGGATAAAATATTTTGGGAGTCATAAGGGTGAAAATTGGAATTGATTTTGTAATAAAGTTGATGTTTAAAAAAAATAAAAAATTGGAGTGATAAGGTGCATTACATTTTGTAAATTTGAGAAATATTTTGTGGGGAAATAAGGTGCATATTTTATAAATTTGGAGTGATAAGGGAAATTCATTGTTGTGATTCCAAGTACCATTTTTCATTGAGAGAGATTGAGTCGGTGAATATCCAGATTTTGAAGACAAATTGCTTCCAAGGGTTGTGAGCTTGGCATGTTCATTACTTGAAGGTGGAGATTTCTTATGTACTCAATACATAATAAAGATATTATTTTATGGTGATTGTGTTCTAGATCTGCCCGAAATTGAATAAGGGGATCCTAGGTACACCATGTGTGTTTGTGATGGCGCATGTTTTTTATGGCTTCATGTTGTTGCTTTTTGATTTGTGTCTAGTTGTGACACATCAATAATTTCATTTACTATCGCATACATAAAATTCAATATCAGCAAGTACAACACATGTACCGAAATAGCTACAAGATCAGCACATGCATTTACACCACTACAACATATAATAAAATATTTTTTACATCAACAATCAAATTCAATTAGTCAAGTTAATGCATTTCAAAGCAAATTCTACATTAGCGTTCTTGCAAATCCATTTCAGAACTTGTAATCAAATTCATTGTTTTAAGTGAATCATTAAAAATTCATTGTTAATGAATTTTTAAGAGAACAAGTGAATCATTAAAATCATTTTAAGCTTTCTTGGGTGCATTTTTTACGGTGTTCGACACCCTTTATTTAAGAAAAATCAAGTGAATGCACAAGTTTTTTCACTCTAAATCAAACAAGCAACAAATTCACATCTCCTGCAAGCGAGCGTGAGTATTCATTGAAGCAATTTGCATCAATTCAGTACAAAGATCAAACCATAAAGCGAGCCAGCGTGAAGTTCATTGCAGTAATCATCAAAGCAACCAAACAAGTTAAAAAATCAAGCAAGTTGAGATCGACATCAAGCAAGCATGGCTATTTATTCAAGTGAGCGTGAAGTCATCAAGTAAGTCAAGTGAGCATTCAAGAAAATGCGATCGTCATCAAGAAAGCGTGCCACATTCAAGCGAGCCTATCACTCATGTACCAAAATCAAGTGAAACAGTTCAAAGAACGACATCTACAACAAGAGAGCCTGATTTCTAGAGCGCAAGTTAAAATGGCACAACATATTCAGTTGTTAAAATTCTTCACATTTTGATCATCTCAAGTGATGAAGACATGGTGCAAGTCAGCAAAGAAACTCTTGCTGATCTTTCACAACATCTACGACAAACACATGAAAATATTGAGTTTCTTCAACTAGAGTTGCAACTTCAAAGGATTGAATTGCAAGAAAATCGTGATACTTTCAAGTTTTTGAAGCATCCAGATTATAATTCATTCATTCAAACAGCTTCAAGTGACGAAGTTGTTCCAATTCCAATTTCTTCCAAGCCCATCATCAAGCCCTGGGAAGAAATTCACAATAACAAGAATCGACGAGGCTTAGGATATGTCAATAATGACACCAACCTGCATATTCCAGATTATTCCAAGCCAATTAAATTTGTCAGTGGAGGATTTCTTGCACAACTCACCTCAGCAGGTTTTGAGAAAGTTGCAAACAACCAACAATGCATGCAACCCAAAGTTGTAGATAAACAGAATTGCACGCAACCTAAAGTTGAAGTCCAACCGAAATGTTCTCATTGTCAAAGAACCGGTCATATGGAAGATCAGTGTGTTGATCTCCATCCTTTTCGCCATTGTGGCAAACTCAATCATTCCTCAGAAAAATGTCGCAACCAACAATAATCAGCCAGATTGAAAATACATTATGAATGGATCGATACTTGGAAATGGTCATCCATATTCAACAGATTGTCTCAGTTCTACAATCACATACAATCACACATAGTGCAGCCAACAGTGAAGAGATGATGGCACTCTCATGCAGTTGAATGGGGGAGTACATCAGTGTAAACTCCTACACCTGAAGGGGGGGAGTACAGGAAAATTTCCAGAGAAGTGTCTCTCCTTTCAGCTGATAAAGGGTGGAAAATGTCAATGAGATTGACCGTGGTTGTCAGACTGAAAGTCTCTACAAAACGAGCAAAATCAGCCAGTGGGCCTCAATAAATTTTCTAGTGGGCATCAACAAATTTTCCAGTGGGTAGTCGACAACAAAGAAGCAGTGAACAGTTTTCAGCACAGCAAAAGCAATAGTGAGTTGTTTTTGACATCATCAGCCAGTGGGCTTTGAAAAAAATTTGATGCTAATCTCATGCAATGGATAGATGGATCCTTTTGCAACTTGGCACGTGATGGAGTTGTCAAGAAACATTCTGGATGAATCAGACATACAGCTGACTCATGGTCTCTTGAGATTGAAGATTTTTTCAGCATCAACTTGAGAACTTGGAAGATGGTTCCTCGTTCTTATTTTGGATTTATCCTTGAAGGGGGGAATGTTAGCCTCTTTCATAAATGCAATTATAAATCCAAAAATACATAAATTAAATAATGTAAAGTTAGGATAAATATATTTATTAAATTAGAATATTTAATAAATATTAGAGATACTTAGAATTAGAATTTTGTTAGTAAAAATAGGACTCTAGAATAGAGTCGTTTCCTAGGCTCTAAAATAGGAATAAAGTTAGTAGAATGGTTAGAAGGTCATTCATTTATTGTAAATGGACACTTGTTGATTTTCCAAGTGATCCATAACTAGATTAAGTTAGAACATAGAGCTTATAAATAGGTTAGTTTCCTAATTTCACATGTAGTGTGTAGAGGAGACACGTTTGAAATTCTGTGTGTCTTGTTATGTATGTCTTTTCATGGTCAATAGGCTTTAGGTGTCCGAGACAATTCTGAATCTAATACTTTACCTACCCTTTTTCTTCTTTCTTTTTGTTTTTTTGTATTTCATTTTTAGATCAACATTAGGTTAAAAATTAGAAATATGCTCATAGTGTCAGCATATCACACACCCATCTATTCTAATCCAACTTACACATGATATATGATCATTTGAAGAACTCCCTTTTCCAAGATGAAACTCAATCACAGATGATTCCATAACTGGTTCACTCTCTTTGAGTGTGCCGAAAAAATCAAAAGGCCATTCCCACATCACTTGCTCACTTGTGTTTGAACCGTAGTGCCTAAATTTCCTTTTCTTTAAACCTTGCAGCAAACTGCTTCTGACATATTTTACTCCCTCTTCAAATGTCTCTAAGAAAACAACAAAGGGATCTTGGAATATACCTGGCTTATAGGATTTGAGAAATAAGCTTCTTTTAGGACTACTCCTTCCTCCACCTAGCTAAGCTTGGGATTCTTTTAGGAAATAAACTCTTCCTTTTCCTCATGATCATCTGCACTGTCAACCTCATCATATATTGCAATGTTGTCTTCCAGAAAACCTGATATGCTCTGATTGAGTGGGCTGAAATCTATGTGAAGGCCATCATGTTTATGAGTAGGAGCTCTCTTTGGCAATAAATATTCCCGAGAAGGTAGTGCAACAACTCTCATGTGATTATCAATTTCCAAGCCTTCGTTTGCAAATTGAAATTCAATGGAACTTGGTGGCTGCAAATCTAGAGCTAAGGATAATTATATCTCACAAATGAAATCCTCAACCATTTCAGGAAAAGGTTTCTCATTAAAAACTTTCTCAAGAAGTTCATTATCTTTCCCAACCTCAAAATCAAAATTGAAAGACTGTTGATTTCCAATCACATGAAAGTTATTTCTGATGGACTAAAATGAAGTAGAAAAAAAGAGTGAGAGATCCTTCACTTACTTCCAATTTTTCTAGACTTTCCTCATCAGTTTCATAGATGATATGTATTGGCTTATTACTATTTTCACGTTGATGAAACTGAACTTCCTCCCAAAAATCAACTACTGATTTCGCTACAAGATTAGCTTATGTTTTGGGAACATAATTATCATCATACTGATCAAATTTTGGAAAATCATCAATACAAGTAATGTCACCAATAATACATATTGGATTATCATACTGTTTCTCCTTGAATTGATTTACAAATCCATTTTCTAATCTGTGGTAGCTGGGATTGGCATGACAATAAATAGAAATGTTCTGTTCATATGAAGGTTTAGAGGCTGGCTACATGTTTAGAATCTGATTTATTTCCTCTTCAGTTAAAAGAGGAGGAATTTTTCTCTTTATTTGGATGTCACTACAATAGTTCTCTTTCTCTTGTAAAGGCTCATTATGAGGCTGAATGCCTTCTTTAGCCTTACATAGAAGAGATGGTGAATCATCACCTATGCCTTCAGAGAGATCTTGTGAATCTTCCTTTATTTCTTGATTGATCTCATCCTCAACCAATTCTTCTTGGTTTTCATAATAGTTATATGAAGTATGAAATGCATGAATTTCCTCTAATAGACTTTCAAGATGCCAGTTTCCCAAATCTTCATCAATGTTTACAAGGTAATGTATGAGATCTTCATATTGATCACAAAAATTTTTAGCTAATGATAGATATGGACAATTTTCATTATAATGCTCATAAAATACTTTATGGAAATCTTTTAAAGAAAATAAACTACCAAATTCTAGGCCTTCATACCATTTCCTTGCGTTTCCTTCTAATGTCCCCATGAACATTTTCATGAGGCAGTCCTCATGCCATTTAACTTTTAACCTCCATACATGTATATGAAATTTGATGAGATGTGACAATGGGTCATCAAATTTTTCATCTTGAAACATGGGCAGGTTTGAAAACCAATTTATCTGAGGCATTTTGTGTGGGAATCCAGGGATATGATCTATTTTCATTGGAGCATATCTCCGTTGTATCCTTGAATCCATCTTTGTTAATCAAAAGGGTCAGTGCATCTTTTCAACCAGTCTAGATTCTTCTACCAGTGGAGTCTTTTAGGTCTATTAAGAGTTATGGAGTCGCCAGGTGGAAGATTTCAACTCCGTTTTCCACCATCAGCAATATTAGGATTGATTAATTCCTTCCTAGGGGAGTCTATGAGAACTAGTGAGGTCAACAGGACAACTGAAGACCAACAGAGTCACCAGGTGGATGATGTTTACTGTTTTAAGGATGTGCTTTTTGTCCAAAATCAACAACTAAATACCAATCTAAGGATTTTTGTGGGTTTTTTGAGGTCCTAAGGAATACTTAGATTGTCACTAACTCAAAAGGTTCCACCGTGATCGCCATTATGTTAGGTCCTCGTAATTTTTCATATTGGCAAGACCAAATGTACAAGGGTAACACCAAACCAGTCTTTAGAGTCCTAGTACCTAGCCTTCCTGGACTCAGAGAGGGCTCTCTCTATGTGTGTGTAAAGGATGTGAACTTGATTGATTTTAGGGTTTTGATTTTAGGCTAGTTATAAGGATTAGGTTTTGTTTGTTTGTTTGTTTGGTTGGGTAGATTATCAAGCAGAATAGATAGAGTGAGAGAGGTTTAATCCATTGGGCTATGGAGTCTACAAAAGGTCTTGAAAAGTTTAATAATAGGTTAATGGTGTATCACACAACAAGTCTAACAAGGTCAAATGGATCTAAAAGCTTATGTGAGTGAAGAAAACATCAAATTGTGAACATAGTAGGTTCAAAGGGCAGTTAAAAATCCTTTGTCGAATACTTTAACAAGAATAGCCTTTAAGATTAATAAGCATAAGGAAATAACCAAATATAGGGCATACCAATAACTTCTTTGACCAAACCCTAGCAAGTAAGCACTAAGACAAAAATCCAATGAATCATAGAAAGCAAGAAAGTTGTAAATCTTCTAGTGAATTCACATTCAAGCAAAGAAAAAATTTAAGATAAACACATAGTAAAGATCAAGAATAGGGAACTCCTAACTTCATTAATAAAACTACAAATACCTCCAAAGAAACCATTTAAGATGATAAAAATGGCATGGAAGGTCATAAACCTCTTTAGCTAAACCTAACAAGCAATACTTCAAAGTAAAATACCTTAAGAACAATATTTAAGTAATATCAAAGAGAAGGGCTAACCATAAAACTAATTTGACATTTGATTCATTGAATCATTCTTAAGATAAAAAACTAAGTGGGACTAGAGAGCATTCAATAATTCTGTAATCTAACCTAGTAGAGGAAAACATAGAAACAATAGAGAATAAATAGAGCTAAGGTGCCTCAAAACAACATTTCTTAGCCTAAAATTTTTGTCCTACTGCAATAGAAAGATGAGACAAAATGATAACATATGAAAAAAAGTACTGAATAAGGAACACTTCACCATTAACTATGCTCATGAATCCTGCAAGTGAGCCTGCTCCATGGTCAAGCAAATCAAGCCATCCACAAAAACCAAATCCAATTTCTCTTCAATCTCAAATCTATGATTTTCGTCTTAATAATCATCCAACATGTACAATAAGGCCTCAATGTTATATTTAACTAGCAAGGAGGATGAAAACCATAAATAGGGTTTCCAAAATTTCGTAAATACATCATAAATGCCAAATTTTTCCATTAAGACCATGCAAGGCCGAAGGCACAAAATATCTAGTGTAATAAATGAAAAATAACTTCTAACACCTAACTTTGAAAAAAATGACTTTGAGGCTCCTCAATAACTCCAAAATATCATCAAGTGTGTTTTTTTGACTTTGCAGGCAAGGGCGCAACATTGAGGTCCAAGGGTGCACCGCTTGCATCGAAAAATAGGTCACCTTGCAACTAAGTTTTGAAGGCCTTCCCGGTGTCTGAATGAGCTCCGTGATAGCTCATTGGAAAGATTGTAAAGTCTACTTTCCAAAAAGGATTTTGTTTTTCCATTTTTTTTGTCTATTTTCCTACCCAAAAAATCATTCTCCCAAGACTTCTGAGGGCGCAACGCCAACTTTGAAAATAGGGCAGAAAGGTGATTGTTTGGGTGTTTTGGGCACTTTTGGAGGACCAAATCTGCTCAAAATGATCTGAAATTTTGTGTGCATGATGATATTGGCCTGATGAATCTGAAAATGTAAAAAAATCCTCAAAATAATTCCCCCAAAAAGAGTGCATCTCCAGGGGCACTACGCCCTTGGCAGTTTAAATCAGTCAAAAACCAAAATTTACAAACAATTGCCAAAATTTGAAATTGTATCGTTTATAATTTTTGATTCAAGAAATAATAGATCAACCAGTTTGTCATGTTTTTATCCATTGCTCCTTGTGGGCTTTCCTTTGTTTTTCTTCATAAGCCTTATTTCCCTCACTTCTCTTTCCTCACTGTTTGATTCTTCATTGTTTTCTTCCTTATTGGCATCTGATTCATTTCTCTCTTTGACTGAAATATGCCCTACTGATTGATTTCTCACTGCTATCTTCATCACCATCATCATTTATGCTTTCATGGCTACCGACATGGCTCTCTGACCTACTGCCATGATGCTCACTACCTTTATGACTGCTATCATCACTATTTGCCTTACTGCTGTGAGCTTTACTGTGCTCTTCACTGACATGTGTTTTGCTACCTTCATCTGATCCACTGATTTGTGCCTCATCACTACTTGCCTCATTTCCTTCCTCTGCATTGCTTGATTCATTATTTCCCTTTTCCCTCATTTTCATTTGATTACTCATTATCATTCCCCTCATTTTATGATGCATTGTGAGAGGGTGATGAAGGAGGGTTGTCCTGAGGTGGAGGAACATGGGTGGATGGTGAGGTGGATGAGTCATGAGGGAATGTGAGTGGATGGAGAAACATGATTAGCAGGAGGTGATGAAGGAGTAGGGATATGAGGCTAGGAAGATGAGGGTATATGTATATTAGGCATGAGTAAGAGGCAAAACCCAATGACAACCTCAGCTGCTATGTCAAACTTTGTTTTGCCAACCTTGGACTGATGACAATTTTGAGATGAAGGAGGTCATATAATGTCAATGTTTTTGCAATGTAAGGGACTGAGTGTATGAGTGTTATGAGGAATAGGTCTAGGCACAACTTTGGGTGAATGAAAAACCTCCCATAATGTAATCCTTTTGTCTATTACTGATTCTCTTTGTAAGAAGATAAAGAAAAGTTTAAACAAAGATTTCAAGTTTCAAGCCTGAGGGCTACTCCTTGGGGGTTCATTCCATTAATCAAATGATGAAAAAACACTTGGAGAGGAGTTGATGACTTGCACTTACCTTTGCTAGTGCTTGGAGAATCCTTGGTGATGTTTTGAAGCAACCTTAAGGTGATTTGAATGGTTAATTTTCTTGGAGGGCCCCCCTCGTCAAACACACATCTCCTAGGCCAAGGGCGCAACACCGGAGGCAATTGCTGTGGGAGAGTTAGGCAAGGGCATAGTTCCCTGCCAAGCGTGCAACGCCTCTTTCCGGGCAGGCAACGCCTGTGTAAAATACACATGGAAAACTTTCCAAACGTGCAACACCGGTTTCCAGGAGCTCAATGCCAAACACTTTGCCCAATTTCGGCTTAAAAATTCACAATTTATTCTCCCTTTGAAATCTCTAGTTCTCTGCAAGGCAAAAATGAATGTCTTGAAGTGTTAGATGGGCTTTATGGGTAGATATAAGTTTAACTTAGTCTTTGAAACCCATTTCCTACTGTGTTACACCTTCTTTGCCCTCTTCACTGAAATTTTTTACTTTTGCCTTGTAGGTGATTGAAAACACTGTCTTGGCTTTACTTTTACTCCATTGAGATTTGACTAGTGCATTTTGATGATTCTATGATGATTACAGATAATAGTAGCTTTGAAGTCCTTTATGGTTTTCATTGTGAAGCTCAACTCAACTTTTCACCTTTGCTTGCTTGTAGTTTGTTGAGATCACTGATTTAGCTTTTCTTTTGGTATTTGACATTTGATATGTTTCTTTTGCCACTTTTATGATATTTTCATACATACAACAACATCTTTTATTTCTTGTGTAGTCTCTAGCATGAAGTTCAAAACAACCTTTCACCCTTTCTCACTAATCCTCTTTTACTATTTGCATGCAGGTGACTAAGAGGATGAGTTTGACCTTTCTTTAACTCCTTGAAGCATGATAAATTCACTTTGGAAAACTTTGGGAGGCTTAGAAAATAGCAGTATCTCCAAAACTCCTTTTTTTCTCACCTTGATTGCATGTGCCCGAAAATAATGACTTTGACCTTTCTTTTTCTTTTGAAGCATAACACATTCACCTTGGAAAATTTTGGAGGACTGTACATAGTAGCATCTTCAAAGTTTTCTGAGTTTGCAACATGGAGTTGGACTCATACCCTTTAAATTTTATGACCACTTTCCCAAACCCCTAGGTGTCTGGATTGCTTTGAGACAATTATCAATGTTGTCTTCTAAGTTCTCTATAGCCTTTTCAAGTTCATTTACTTCTGTTCAGTTACCTCACCTTTCTATCATATCTCATCAAACATCTCTGATACAATTTTCTTCATGTTTGGTCTTTGGTGTACCTCCTCCATGGTTATTTCTGCATTTGATCCCTGCTTGGCACACTGCTGGACTATCAAGCTCAAAAATCCTAGTTCTTCTTAGGGCCAAGTGTTTCCTGTCCTCTTTGCTGCAAGATGTCTTTATTCCAGAGCAGAATTCCTACCTTATCACAACCTTCCGCTGATGGAAATTTCAACACTTCTACAAAAGTGTCAAGCTAGTCCATTACCTCATGTGCATACTTTAAAACAAAATGGTAGTCTTCTTGGTAAATGATGACCTTAGAACATATGAAACCCTAATTGACCTAGTGGGGGTTCCTTGACCTGAACTTGACTGAAAATTGGCTTTGGAAGCTTCAAGTGAAAGCAGAGTATTTGTCAAAGTGGTGTATGGAAGATCCAAAATCCAATGTACTTGATTTATCTAAAGAGCCTACAGAGATAGTTTTGACACCATCAATGCTAGAGGAATTTGGGGATCACGAGAATGAGTTAGGCTATAAGTAACCCTAGATGTGAAGTAGAGTTATGGGCAAGGGAAAAAAAAAGTAATGAGGTCATAGGTAGAAAAAAAAAGGATGGAGATGAGTGGCACAAGCCCATAAGGAGTATTTTAGGAATGGCAGGGTGACCATGAAATGGAAAAAATGGTAAAATAGTGAAAAATTTTCTATAAGGATAATGAAGGAAGTGAGACTTCTAAAACTCACAATATTCAGAGAATTCTGTTTTTAGAAATCTAGAACCAATATTTAGTCATTTATAGATAGTAAAAATTACCGAACTTATGACTAACAAATCGCATCTCTCCTCTA
This sequence comes from Pinus albicaulis, assembly GCA_034641835.2. NCBI lineage: Eukaryota > Viridiplantae > Streptophyta > Pinopsida > Pinales > Pinaceae > Pinus > Pinus albicaulis. The sequence goes on along the minus strand of JAXQQM020085585.1, from coordinate 1,357 downwards.
TTTCATCAACCTCATTGAGTTTGCTCCATTCTATTATTCTTGTGTTTATAGACAAGTCAAGTGCCAATTTGACTAAAACTAATGTTTTGAAGGTTCTGATTTGGAACTCGATTGGAAACAAGACTTGCTTCCCATAAACAAGTTCATGGGGAGTATGTCCTGTTGTATTTATTCTTGTAGTCTGTTAGGCCCATAAAGCTTCAAGAATATTTTATGCCCAATCCCTTCTATGAAAATGTACAATATTTGTGAGGATTGCTTCAATCACTTTATTAGTAGACTCCACTTGTCCATTTTCCTATGGATAGTATTGAGTGGACTTCCTATGATTGATTTTTTACTCTTCCACAATCTTTTGCACCATTTTGGATGTAAGCTGAGTTCCTTGATCTGTCACAATTTCCCTTGGGAAACCAAAATGAATAAAATTATCTTAAAAAATAAATGAAACTACAACATTTTCATTAGCAAAGGAAAGTGATTTAGCTTCTACCCATTTAGTGACATAATTAGTGCATAGAATAATATACCTCTTTTGTCTTGATGGTGGATTGATTGTTCCAACAAAATTCAGAGCCCATTTTTCAAAGGGTTCGATGAGTACCTGTGGTTGTAAGGGTATTTCATCTAAAGGGAAAGGTTTCCCCATTCTCTGAAAACTGTCACATCTTTTAACATATTCCTTGGCATCCTTGAAAAGGCAAGGCCAATAATATCCTAAAATAAGGATTTTATAGGCACTCCTCTTATCAGCAAAGTGCCCTCCACATGGCTCATCATGGAATGCCTTAAATATTTTGTGTATTTCATCTTATCGTACAAATCTTCTAATGATGAGATCCAAACCTGTCTTGTACAGTTTCTCATTTACCCATGAATAAGATGCACTCATTTGAATTATCTTTCTCTTTTCTCTAGGAAAAAAAATATGATGGTATTTTTCCTGTGGATAAGTAATTATCAATGTCTGCAAACCATGGAGATTTAGTAGAGATTGAAAAAAGATATTCATCAGGAAAAATATCTTCTACAGGTGTATCATTATTATCATTTTGTATTATAATAAAAACGTTGTTACACCATTTTTTGGTCATCCAACCTATTATCATTAGATGGATCCAAGTACACCATGCAAGACCAATTTTACCGTAAGTAAAATTGCTTTCACTATGAAAATAACTTAGTAAACCACCTTTATTAAGTTGTTAATGGTATAAATAGGAAACCCCATCACGAAATAATTAAATAAATCTACATTTTTTTGATTTTCCTGAAGGAATAATTAGTTAAACAATATTTTAATTAATATTCCTAGTTATATTTAACCCAAAACAGGGAAATTAATTAGAAAAATTCA